>VWPU01016958.1:2711-14754 GCA_013398955.1 Callaeas wilsoni | reverse complement strand
GGCGGGGGGCGCGGGGCGCGCAGGGCGGGCGGCACCGCGGGAAGAGCCGCAGGGCCCGCGCCAGCAGCAGCCGCACCGCCATGGCCGCCGCCTCAGCGCGAGGGGCGGGGCCGCGGAGCGGGCCAATGGGGACGGGCCACGCCCAGAAACGCCGTCATGGCGTCAGAGGCCACGCCCCCGGGGACGGAACGGGGAAGGGGAATGGGAACAGAGAGTGGGAATGGGAATGGGAACGGGAAAGGATCGGGGCACAGAGCGGGGCACGGAGTGAAGCATGGAATGGGGCATAGAGACGGGCAGGGAGCAGGGCATGGGAGCGGGGCATGGAATGGGGCATAGAGCAGGACATGGAGTGCAGGACATGGAGCAGGCGTGGAGTGGGGGACTGAACGGGGCACGGAATGGGACATGGAGTGCAGCATGGAATGGGACATGGAGGGGGCATGGAATGGGACGAGGAGGAGGCATGGAATGGGGCATGGAGGGGGCATGGAATGGGACGAGGAGGAGGCATGGAATGGGGCATGGGGGGAGCATGGAATGGGGCATGGAGGGAGCATGGAATGGGACACGTAGCAAGCCATGAAGCAGGCGATGGAATGGGGCATAGCGCAGGACCGGGCGCAGGCGTGGAGTGGGCCACTGGACAGGGCATGGAGTGCAGCATGGACTGGGACATGGAATGGGGCATGGAATGGGGGGCATGGAGTGCACCATGGAATGGGACATGGAGGGAGCATGGAATGGGACACGTAGCAAGCCATGAAGCAGGATATGGAATGGGGCATAGAGCAGGGCGTGGAGCAGGCGTGGAGTGGGCCACTGGACAGGGCACGGAACGACACATGGAGTGCAGCATGGAACGGGACATGGAGTGCAGCATGGAATGGGACACGTAGCAAGCCATGAAGCAGGATGTGGAAGGGGACATGGAGTGGGGCATCAAGTAGGGGCAGGGAGTGGGTCACGGGGCAGGGCACAGAGCAGGGCACAGAGCAGGGTGCAGCCAAGGTGAAGACTTGTGCAATGCAGGGCACGGAGGACACAGCTGGGAGCGCCTTGACATGGATCACGGCACTGCCCTGGGAACAGCCAGGGCACAGGCCAGTGTGTGGAATCATCAAATCACAGAATCACAGAGTGGTCTGGGCTGGAGGGGACCTCAAGCCCATCTTGTTCCACCCCCTGCCACGGCAGGGACACCTTCCACTATCCCAGCTTGCTCCAAGCCCCATCCAAACCTGGCCTTGGACACTTCCAGGGATGGGGCAGCCACAGCTTCTCTGGGCAGCCTGTGCCAGCATCCCTCCCTCCCCTGCTGCCCATGCTGTGGGATCAGCCCCACAGCCAAGGCACGTCCAGCCTCTCCACCAGCATCTCCAAGTCCTTTCCAGCAGGAGTGTTCTCCATCCTCCAGCCCGTATGGATACTCAGGGTTGCCCTGACCCAGGTGCAGCACCCTGCACTCAGCTTTGTTGAACCTCATGAGGTTCTCAGGGCACATCCAGCATCCCCCAGCCCTGCCTGGGCTGCAGGACAGCCCCAGGACCCCACTCCTTGTGTTTCATCACTTGCTACAACGGCAGGAGATAAACCAGAACTCTTTTATTTCACTTGGGCATGGCAGAAATGCTCAACCCAGCGCTGGTTGGGAAATGTAACGAATTCATTTATCATTGTATTATAAATCAATAGGACAATCAGCAAATGGCATTACACTGGAGGCACAAAACACTCCCTAAGTCCTCGAGAACCCCTTGTCCTCTTCTTCACCCCAAACAGAATAAAAGCAAGGAAAACAAGCTGGGGAGAAGTGAGCAAAGGACACGCTCAGTGCGATAACCATCCTGTTCCAGCAATCCACCTAATCTGGACTGGCTCACTAATTACTTCTGGGGCTGATGGACCTTTTCCTTCTTGTTTTCGCTTCTCTTTAGAGCTGAAGGATCCAGCACTTACCCGAGCAATGATTTTGCTTTATTCAGGAGTGGTTTCTGTACCAAGCCCAAACTTGAGCTGTGCATCAAACCCATGTGGGTCTGGTAACTCCTCCCTTGCCTACAGAGATGTGTGGACGTTTTTTTCACTAATAACAGAGAATCTCTATTATTTGATTTTGCCATTTCCTCAGGGCAAGGTGGAGCTGGAGTCTGTGAATCAACACTGAATCAGACAAGCCAGAGGAGCGGGCAACTTAATAGTATAAACACATTTCCCATTGCATTGTTCCCAAAAACTTGCTTACAGGCTGAGGAAATTGGGGAAAACCACTGTCCCCTGTGCCTGAGGGCAAAGGCTGGCAGTGGCCACGCTGCTCAGACCTTCTTCAGGTCCTCAGGGCCAAAGGAGAGCGGCAGCAGCTCCTCCAGCCTCTTGACAATGTAGGTGCCATCTGCTTTGGTCAGGTAGACATCCCAGTCTGTGCCAAACTGGAGGAGAAGAGGAGAAAGAAGAGCCTGATGAGGGAGAAGAAGGGAAGAACCTGCACTTCTTCCCCAAATTACTCATATAATCCTTTTTTTTCCGGTTCACAGGGAGCACCCTCCTCTATTGCATGTATTTTGGGTTGGCTTATCAGCATTACCTCCTGCAGAGGATATTTTGGGCTCAGATCCTGCATTTTTACCCCACCAGGGTGAGCCCCGGTGCCTCTGAACCTGCTGAATCTGACCCTCGAGCAGCCTGCAACCCACTAAATATTAATGACCCAAAAACAGGCTGTAGGTGCTGGGATTCCTGCAGGAGGAGGGAGACAAGAGCCAGACAGGATCTGTGGGAAAGCTCAGCTTTTGCAGGAAAACTTCCATTTTCAGGCTTGCCAGAGCCAGAGCAAGGACTCCAGGGCAAAACTCTGCACCTGGAGGAATAAACCCCCCTGGGGAGGATTCCCACTGAACACCCACCCAGGGTGAGAATACCCCTTTCCCAGCAAATAATGCAACTTGAGGAGCCTGAAGCCAGCCCTGGGGCTGAGGATGGGGGGTTGCACCCTCCTTGGTAACTCCAGGTGTTTTAGGGGGAGATGCTTGGGGTCAGGGGATGGTGTCTGGGGTCAGGGAATGAACCACGGAGCCCCACACGAGCTGTCACCTCTCTCATCACTTGTCTGCAGGCACCGCAGGGCGTGATGAAGTGGTCCCCCATGTCACTGCCAAAGGAGAAGGGCATAGAGCTCAGTCCTGAGGTCAGAGGAGGGGGGGAACACCTGCAGAAGACCTTCATGCCCCAATAAATACAGAGCCACAACAGATTTGTCCCCCAATTCCTCCAGAAACACCACGCAAAAACTTTCTTTCCCGCCCCAAAAGCTGCGGCTAATGCAAAAGAAGCTGCCCCCGAGGAGCAGCGGGGGTTCTCCTGCTGGCCCCCCATCCCATCCCTCACCATTCCAGCTCTCGGAGCACCCTCACCTGGTGATGGCCATGGCCTTGAAGCTGGTGTGCCCCTCGGAGATGGCTTTTTGGATGGCGCTGCGCTCGGCGCACATCCCCAGGCTGTAGCAGGCGTTCTCCACGTTGCACCCTGCAGGGACGACCCCAGCATCAGCCACCCCAAACCCCACCGCTTCATTTCTTCTTCGGCAATTTACAAAGAAAAGCCATTTTCCCCCCGCTTCTCCTATTTATTTTCCCATCCGCTGTGATCTTTGGCTAGCTCCGGGATGGCGGCCGCCAAGAGGCAGCGGGGGAGGACACGCACCGCCAGCACCCAGGGTGACCCCGCTACACCCTCATACCTGACCCAAGGCTTGCTGGGGACTCCCCAAAATCCCTGGGGGCGGCTCTCAGGTCCCCATCTTACCCGAGAAGATCTCTCCGCCGGCAGTGAGCAGCGCAGCTCCCACCGGGAAGCGGCTGTAGGGGCAATAGGCGCAGTTTTTGGCCTCCCGGCTGCGGCGCAGCAGGAGCTGGAGATGGTCACCCTGGGGCTGGCCCGGGGGGACAGCGGGGACCGGGTGCTGCTGCCCGCCTCCCTCCATTCCTGCGCCCGCCTGCCCTGCCCGCTGACGCCGCGGTTAAATATTTCCTCGCCTGGAAAATAGGCTGGCCGGGACGCCGGGATAACGCCCCAGCACGCAGCTGAACCCCGGGAAGCATCCCCAGGGGCAGCCCTGGCTCCCAGAGCATTGTGCTCAGGGATTCCCACATCTCTCCCTGTCTGCTGCCTCGTTTTTTCCGATTTCTCCTGGTTTTGTTATTTACTTCCTCCTTTCTCTGTCCCATCAGAGCATTTTTCCACCACCGTCTCGGAAGTTTATTTCCTCCTCAGTTCAAAACTGGTTCTGTGGCTCCACAGGCAAATGTCATTACATAATTCCTGGCGGGGGGGAGGAACAACAGCTCCTGATCAGTGAGATCAAAAGAAATAAAATAATTTGATTGAAAGCATAAAAAATAATATCTTTATGTATCACATTTTCCCAGGTCCTCTAACTACAGGCAGCAGGGGAAACTGGCTGAAGACACAGGTTTTCAAAAGCCCAATTTGAGATGCCCTCATGCTGGAGCCCAAATTCAGTTTGGCTGGTGCTTCCACGGGAATCGCCCACACAAGGTAAAGGGCTCCCAGGTGATCATCAAATTGCTTTTTAATTAAAGATTTCTCTATTTTCCCCCTTGCCCAAGGAGCTTCCTGCCCCATTTTCTAGCTGCAAGGACGGGTGTCACAGCCCCCAGGGATTTACCACCGGGATTTTTGTCTGGTTTGTTGGATTTTGGGAGGATTTTGACCTTACCTGCTGGTTTTGCCAGCAAATCTTGCTGCTGGGTCGCTGCTGAGGAGCCACAACAGGCTGGGAAGCGACGTCCAAACTGGCAGTGGCTTCTGATGGGGCTGAAACTCTGAGAGCTGAAACAGAGCATGGGACAGTGAGACCACCACAGGGACCCCAGGAAACCAAAGCTGGGATGCTGAGATCGGTATTCTCCAAGGGATAACCAGGAATCCCACGTCCCACACACCGTGTGCGTGCTTGCTCACTCTGGAACCCAGTGATGACAGTTCACTACTTGCCAGGGCAGTGAGTGAGAGGAGGGATTGGCAGCCCTGAATCAGCCCACAACTCTTTTTTTCAGCTTTCAAAGTGCAAATCCAGGTTGTTTTACCCTATATAAAATGCGGTGCAGAGTCTCCTTTGCCCTCCCAAAATCTGGGAGAAAAAAGGAAAACCAGTCCCAGGGCAACTTGTGGGTGGCATTGTGGGATCAAACCAGTGTAGAGGGGCATCCCCTCTCCTCCAGCAATGTGGGATCTGTAAATAGAGAAGCTTTCATGTGGGTTCACACCTGCCCTCTCAATATGAACACCGAACAAGCAAATATAGTCCTCACCTCAGTCAGTGAGGGCAAGAACAGAAATTATGAAAGACAGAGGCTGGCATGGATAGAAACCTTCCTCATTAGCACTAATTCCCTAATCTCCCCAAATTCCCCAAAACCATCCTTGCACCGGGAGCAAAACACACAGCCCATGTTCGCATCAGAAAAGCTGAAAAACAGACAAATTCATGCATTTTTTATTATTTTGGCTGCGAAAACCTACGAGGCTGTCGAGGCCGCGGCAGTGAGAGAGTGGGGCTGGTGCTGTCTGCCTGTGAAGCTGCTATTTTAAGGTTGTATTTGCTTCACTCAAACTGTAGAAAATCTGGGAAGCTGCTGGGAAATGGCTTCCCGTTCCCTGCAAAGCCCCACTCTGGTTTTCTTCCCCAAACGGACTAAAAGTGGGGGCACATGGTGTCATTTTACCCCTTTCTCCTCCCCATTTTCCAATCCCAAGGCAAACAGAGCATCCCCAAGCCCGGGGGTCTCCCTGCTTTACGTCCAGATGGTAAAAAAAAAGGTAGAAATCAGGGTTTGAGCCAAAGGCACTGAATCCTGAGCAGCCTCAGACTCCACCACAGGGCTGAAACCTCACAGTGCTCCCCAAAAATCCCCACCCAAGCTGTGCCATGGGGAAGTAACATTCCATTTCTCCTGGAGAGAAGCTGTCCTGGGGCCTTGGCCAGAGAGAAAAGCAACAGGTTAAAAGCCAGCTCAGCCCAAAAGGAGAGGAGCGGCAAGGAGGCCTGGCTGGCTCGGAAATAACAGGGGCAAATGGGAGGTTTGGAGGAAAAAACGCCAGCAAATCTGCAGGATCTGCAAATCCTGGCACACACCCTCGTGCAATGTACTGATTTGGGGGGGAAAAAAACCACCTTTTTGTCGTTCTAGTGCCAGAAGCCATCATCTGACCCTCCCAAAATCATCTCCCCCCCCGCCCCCCCCCCGCGGGTGGGAAATTGGGGAATTTCCCCTCATGCCCGTGGGTTTTGGCGCTGGGGGTCTGGCTGCTGCATGGGGTGAGGGGGCTTGATTTCCCCCTGGCTTCCTATCCCTGCCGGAGCACGGAGCGAGCGCGCACGGAGCTGGCGGGGGCCGTTCACCGGCGGCTCCCCGCGTGCTCGGGGAGGTGGAGCAGCCCACGGAGAGCCGCGTCCCCGCAGCCGCCGCCGTCGCTCCCGCAGCATCAGGCGCAGGCGGCACCCGGAACGCGGCGGCTCTTCGGCTCCGCATCCATCCTCCGTGGGCAGCCGCATCGGACACGGCGGCCGCGTCCCGCAGCCGGGGTAGGGGCTTCACCCCCTGCGCGGGGGGGTGCGGGGACACCCCCCAAACCGGCTTCGGGGCTCGGGGAGGGGGGGGGGAGGGTCCCGCTGCTTGCGAGCGAGGCCGGGATTAGCGGAGCGGAGCCGAGATGCTGCCCTGGCGCCGGAGCAAGTTCGTGCTGGTGGAAAATGAACGTAAGTGCAAAGGCAAGAGCCTGGGGCCGGGGCTGAGCTACGCGGCGCTGCTGGCCGGCTTCCTCCGCTCCTGCCCGGACCTGCTGCCCGAGTGCCCGCTGGAGCGCCTGGGCAGCGTCTTCCGCGGGAAGCGCCAGAAAGTGGAGCTGAACAAGGAGGACCCGACGTACACGGTGCGGTACCTGGGCAACGCCGTCACCCTGCACGCCAAGGGCGAGGGCTGCACCGAGGAGGCGGTGGGCAAGATCTGGGCCAAGAGCGAGGCGGGCGCCGGCGGGGCCAAGATGAAGCTGACGCTGGGCCCCCATGGCATCCGCATGACGCCCTGCGAGAAGGGGGCCCGCCGGCCGGGCCACGCGTACCTGCTGCACCGCATCACCTACTGCGCCGCCGACCGCCGGCACCCCAAGGTGTTCGCCTGGGTGTACCGGCACCAGGTGAAGAACAAGGCGGTGGTGCTGCGCTGCCACGCCGTGCTGGTCTCCAAGGCCGACAAGGCGCGCGCCATGGCCCTGCTCCTCTACCAGACCTCGGCCTCCGCCTTCAACGAGTTCAAGCGCCTCAAGAGACAGAGCGATTTCCGCCACGTCCAGCAGCAGCTCCTGGGCGACGCCATCGTGCCCTTGGTGCCCCTCCGCAGGCTGCTCAACGCCAAGTGTCCCTACCGCCCGCCGGCCGAGCGGGCCCGCTGCGCCCCTCGCCTCAGCTCCATCCTGGAGGAGGTGGAGGAGGAGGCCTTCGGCGCCGGGACGCCGTTGGCGGACCCCGAGCGAGCGGCCGTGCTGCGGCTGGCCAGCGACATGAGGGGCTGCAGCCTGCGCGGGCCCCGGCCCGCCGTGTGCTGAGCGCCGGCGGCCGCCGCGTTCCGGCCATCGGGTGCCCTCCCTGCGGCCCGGGCCGGTGCTGGACCCTCCTCGGGCATCAATCTGGACAAGACAGCGGCTCCGTTTGCAGGAAGACCCACGGTGGGGGTGGGTTTGCACCCCAGGGACCCCCCCGGCCCCGCACATGAACCTGCTCTCGTGCCTCCTCCGCAGCGGCCATAATAATAAAATTAATGTGTGTTTTCTGCGGTGTGACGGCGCCTGTGTCTCGCCCGGACCCTGGCGGACGACAGAATAAAGCTCGGCACCGAGGCAGTTTGGGGGGTTTATACTGCATTTACACCCCCGAAAGGCAAGCCAAGGAGGGGGGGCTGCAGGGTCCACGGTGCTTTCCTGCGGCACCGAGGGCTGGGGAGAGCGGCTCCGCGTAGTCATGGCAACTTGATTTTTTAAAATATAGAGCTGAGGGGGCGGCTGCATCGCCCACGTCGGGGGAGCAGCGACGGGGATTTGGCCCCTTGGACCCCACTGGAGAGCAGAACTTGCCTGCACCCCCCCACGCTCCAAATTAGCACCAAGGGCCTGAAGATCAATAATTTGTGAAAAATTGCTATTTTTTTTGTTCCCCTTTTGCTGCTTTCCCAGAATAAGCAATGGTAAGGAGATTGAGGGTGGGGGGGAAGGGGTGGGGCAGGAGGTGCCTTGTGTCCCCGCCAGCAGGGACCTGTCACCCTGCCATGGCCGTGCGTGGGGTGGGGGAAAGGACCCTGCGAAGTGACGCTGGGGGCTGCGTCCTGAGGCTGAGCCCTCGCAGTGGGGCGGCCACGTGGTGCTGCTGCCCCACAGCCCAGTGAGGGGTTGTAACCCGTTCCACAAGATGCTATAGGGCTGGGATTTGGGGAGATAACCCCTCCCAGCCCCTGGGGGACAGGCTGTGGTCTGACCACTGCCCCCCCAAACTTAGCAAGAGGGTGAGATTTGGGTTGCATCCCCCCCAAAGGGGGAGAGAGGGTACGGAGGATGCTCCCCCCCGGACCCGGGGGCATTAGGATTTGGTGCCAGCGGCCAAGATCCTAAGGGATGGCTGGGATTTGGGCTAATCCCCCCTCAGATACTGGTGAGGCTGGAGTTTGATGGCCTTCCCAAGACCCCAGGGTGGAGGAGGGGGTAAAGGGTGGGGAGGCTGCGACCTGTCCCTTCCACCCAAACTCCCAAGAACGGGGTTTATCCCCATAAAGCCCCGTAGGGCCGGGACCTGACCCGCCTCCCCTGACCCGCAGCCTCTGGGGGGGTTAGTCTGTGTTACTGCCGCACCCCAACACGGCTTTAGGGAATCCGCACGCCCCCGCCCCGCCTTGGCGGACTCCCGTCTCGATGGCGGCGCTGCCGCTGCCAGAGCGCCGCTCGTGACGTCATCACCAGGCGCCGGCGCGGCGGGCGGTTGCCGCGGTAACGGCGGGCCCGGCGGCCATGGAGGGCGGCGGGCGGCCCTCGGCCGCACAGGCCGTGGTCTTAGCCGCCAGCACCGCCATCACCGCTCTGCTCTACTCCATCTACCGGCAGAAGGCCCGCGTGGCCCGCGGGCTCGAGGTGGGTGCGAGGGGTACGACGGGAGAATGCATGGGCCCGGCCCCCGAATCGCGGCCTGGTCGCGCGGGCTGAGCCGCGGCCTCTGTTTGCTCCCCGCAGGGCGCCCGGAAGGTTCGGCTGGACGGAGACCTGCGGGCCGTGCTGCTGGAGGCGCCCGGACGCTGCGTGCCTTATGCGGTCATAGAAGGTAGGGTCAGGACCCGAAGCAATGCCCCAAACGGGGATCGGGGCACATCCCGGCCCGGAGCTGCTCCTCACCGGGCGGTTTCATCCCTAGCTCCTCCTTCTGTGCCCATCAGGTCCTACCCCTCCCCTGCCAAGCAGCCACAGACTCCTGACAGCAGAAAACATGGGCTCTCAGCCCTTTTGCCCCCCATCTTAGAATTTTAGAATGGTTTTGGTTGAAAGAGACCTTAAAGCTCATCCAGTTTCATCCCGTGCCATGGGCAGGGACACCTTCCACTATCCCAGGTTGCTCCAAGCCCTGTCCAACCTGCCCCTGGACACTTCCAGGGATCCAGGGGCAGCCACAGCTTCTCTGGGCACCCTGTGCCAGGGCCTCCCCACCCTCACAGGGAAGGATTTCTTCCCAGTAGCCCATCAAAACCTGTTAGTAGGAAGCCATTCCCCATGGTCCTGTCACTTCAGGCCCTTGTACAAGGTTTGTTTAACGAGCACCTCCTCCTTGGATTTCCATTCCAGGTGTGGTGCGGTCGGTGAAGGAGACCCTGAGCAGCCAATTTGTGGAGAACTGCAAGGGGGTGGTTCAGAGGCTGACGCTGCAGGAGCACAAGATGGTGTGGAACAGAACTACCCACCTCTGGTATGTGCCTGGTGCCCACAAACACCTGTGGTGCCCTCGGGGGGTCTGACACCCTGAAATGGCCTCAGGCATGTCCAGAGTGACCAAACACCTCAGAGCTGCATCCCAAGGTAGCCCCCACAGTGACAGCTACCATAATGGGGCGTGTTTGGCTGATTTTAGGGCTTTTAGAGTTCACAGAGGGTCTGGAGGAGAAGAGCATGTCGAGCAGCCCAACATAGGCTGAGCGTTGATCAGCCCCACCTTGTTACAGAGGATGGCATTTCCAAAAAATCCCCACTTGTAGAACAGAAATTAATTGGATTTGGGTGATCACCACACCCAGGGGACCTGAGGAGGGTCCCAGAACTGCTGAAACAGAGCCCAGTGATGCTCTTTGATGAGCATTTGGTAACACTTAATGAATTGGGATCTGTGACATGTGGTGCTGCTCCTCACAGCATGGTTTGTGAGAGCTGGGAATGCCACAGGCATGTGAGGAGGAAGTACGTGGGGATGGAGGGAGCTCCCACTGAGGTGAGGGTGGAGTGGCCTCATGCACACCTGGACAGTGCCATGAGGGGAAAGGTGTTCTCCAGAGACCCTCATCAAAGAAACTCCACTCAGGGCGCTCCATCTGGCAGCCCCAGAACCAGCAGGTCACGGCAGGCTGTGTTCCCCAGCAGGGGAAGCCAATTCACTTGCCCCCTTCTGCCTCCCCAGGAACGACTACGAGAAGATCATCCACCAGAGAACCAACACCACCCCCTTCGACCTGGTCCCTGCCGAGGATGGCGCCGGCGTCACCGTGCGGGTGGTGAAGCCTCTGGAGGCGGCCGAGCTCAGCCTGGAGACGGTGTATGAGAAATTCCACCCCTCCGTGCAGTCCTTCACCGACGTCATCGGCCACTACATCAGCGGCGAGCGTCCCAAGGGAATCCAGGAGACGGAGCAGATGCTGAAGGTGGGCACGGCCCTGACCGGGGTGGGAGAGCTGGTACTGGACAACGCCACCATCAAGCTGCAGCCCCCCAAGCAGGGCATGCCCTACTACCTGAGCGCCCTGGATTTCGAGTCCTTGCTGCAGAAACAAGAGTCCAGCGTCCGGTTTTGGAAAATCCTGACCGTCGTTTTCGGCTTTGCCACCTGCGCCATCCTCTTGTTCCTGCTGCGGAAGCAGTACCGGCACCACCGGGAGAGGCAGCACCTCAGGCAGATGCAGGAGGAATTCCGGCAGGCCCAGGAGCGCCTGACGAACGCAGAGGGCGGGGAGACCCTCAAAAACGCCTGCGTGGTCTGCTTAAGCAGCACCAAATCCTGCGTTTTCCTGGAGTGTGGCCACGTCTGCTCCTGCCACGAATGCTACCAGGCTCTTCCCAAACCCAAAAAGTGCCCAATCTGCAGGCAGGGCATCACCAGGGTGGTTCCCTTGTACAACAGTTAATTTTTTGTGATTCCCCGGGAGGAGATTTTGGATTAAAAGCTGCCACTGGCAAAGGGGTTTTGTCTCCCCGCTGCTTGGATGGTGGATTTTGGGGAAAGGGAGGGAGCTTGAGGGAGTGGGTGCTTCAGCAGGGGGGCAGAGCTGAGTCTGAGAAGGTGACTGTGCAGCTGATCAGGGCTCACACCGTGCTCTGGAGGTGTTTTTGGGAGAGATGATTCCTTGCAAAGGGTGAGGTGCTCGAGGGAGACGCAGCTTGAAGCTCTTCTGTTAAGGTGTGGACTCCTAGGGTTTGTGTCATGGTTACAGAGCCTGCAGCCCCTTACCCAGCTGATAAAAACATGGGGAAAACAAAAATAAAATTTATTAAGGATTCTCAGAGGCTGCAGAATTCCTGTGATGCTGCCAGAGGGCTGCGAGGCCTAACGGAGCAGGAGGGGCTGTCGGAGAGCTTGTACCAGGGGGTGTGAACACAGATAATTCTGTGATCCCCACCTTGTACCAGGGGGTGTGAACACGGGTAATTCTGTGATCCCCACCTTGTACCAGGGGGTGTGAACACGGGTAATTCTGTGATCCCCACCTTGTACCAGGGGGTGTGAACACGG